>OX577866.1:12377500-12386673 GCA_951213275.1 Idaea straminata | reverse complement strand
AACCTAACCTAACCTAACCTAACCTAACCTAACCTAACCTAACCTAACCTAACCTAACCTAACCTAACCTAACCTAACCTAACCTAACCTAACCTAACCTAACCTAACCTAACCTAACCTAACCTAACCTAACCTAACCTAACCTAACCTAACCTAACCTAACCTAACCTAACCTAACCTAACCTAACCTAACCTAACCTAACCTAACCTAACCTAACCTAACCTAACCTAACCTAACCTAACCTAACCTAACCTAACCTAACCTAACCTAACCTAACCTAACCTAACCTAACCTAACCTAACCTAACCTAACCTAACCTAACCTAACCTAACCTAACCTAACCTAACCTAACCTAACCTAACCTAACCTAACCTAACCTAACCTAACCTAACCTAACCTAACCTAACCTAACCTAACCTAACCTAACCTAACCTAACCTAACCTAACCTAACCTAACCTAACCTAACCTAACCTAACCTAACCTAACCTAACCTAACCTAACCTAACCTAACCTAACCTAACCTAACCTAACCTAACCTAACCTAACCTAACCTAACCTAACCTAACCTAACCTAACCTAACCTAACCTAACCTAACCTAACCTAACCTAACCTAACCTAACCTAACCTAACCTAACCTAACCTAACCTAACCTAACCTAACCTAACCTAACCTAACCTAACCTAACCTAACCTAACCTAACCTAACCTAACCTAACCTAACCTAACCTAACCTAACCTAACCTAACCTAACCTAACCTAACCTAACCTAACCTAACCTAACCTAACCTAACCTAACCTAACCTAACCTAACCTAACCTAACCTAACCTAACCTAACCTAACCTAACCTAACCTAACCTAACCTAACCTAACCTAACCTAACCTAACCTAACCTAACCTAACCTAACCTAACCTAACCTAACCTAACCTAACCTAACCTAACCTAACCTAACCTAACCTAACCTAACCTAACCTAACCTAACCTAACCTAACCTAACCTAACCTAACCTAACCTAACCTAACCTAACCTAACCTAACCTAACCTAACCTAACCTAACCTAACCTAACCTAACCTAACCTAACCTAACCTAACCTAACCTAACCTAACCTAACCTAACCTAACCTAACCTAACCTAACCTAACCTAACCTAACCTAACCTAACCTAACCTAACCTAACCTAACCTAACCTAACCTAACCTAACCTAACCTAACCTAACCTAACCTAACCTAACCTAACCTAACCTAACCTAACCTAACCTAACCTAACCTAACCTAACCTAACCTAACCTAACCTAACCTAACCTAACCTAACCTAACCTAACCTAACCTAACCTAACCTAACCTAACCTAACCTAACCTAACCTAACCTAACCTAACCTAACCTAACCTAACCTAACCTAACCTAACCTAACCTAACCTAACCTAACCTAACCTAACCTAACCTAACCTAACCTAACCTAACCTAACCTAACCTAACCTAACCTAACCTAACCTAACCTAACCTAACCTAACCTAACCTAACCTAACCTAACCTAACCTAACCTAACCTAACCTAACCTAACCTAACCTAACCTAACCTAACCTAACCTAACCTAACCTAACCTAACCTAACCTAACCTAACCTAACCTAACCTAACCTAACCTAACCTAACCTAACCTAACCTAACCTAACCTAACCTAACCTAACCTAACCTAACCTAACCTAACCTAACCTAACCTAACCTAACCTAACCTAACCTAACCTAACCTAACCTAACCTAACCTAACCTAACCTAACCTAACCTAACCTAACCTAACCTAACCTAACCTAACCTAACCTAACCTAACCTAACCTAACCTAACCTAACCTAACCTAACCTAACCTAACCTAACCTAACCTAACCTAACCTAACCTAACCTAACCTAACCTAACCTAACCTAACCTAACCTAACCTAACCTAACCTAACCTAACCTAACCTAACCTAACCTAACCTAACCTAACCTAACCTAACCTAACCTAACCTAACCTAACCTAACCTAACCTAACCTAACCTAACCTAACCTAACCTAACCTAACCTAACCTAACCTAACCTAACCTAACCTAACCTAACCTAACCTAACCTAACCTAACCTAACCTAACCTAACCTAACCTAACCTAACCTAACCTAACCTAACCTAACCTAACCTAACCTAACCTAACCTAACCTAACCTAACCTAACCTAACCTAACCTAACCTAACCTAACCTAACCTAACCTAACCTAACCTAACCTAACCTAACCTAACCTAACCTAACCTAACCTAACCTAACCTAACCTAACCTAACCTAACCTAACCTAACCTAACCTAACCTAACCTAACCTAACCTAACCTAACCTAACCTAACCTAACCTAACCTAACCTAACCTAACCTAACCTAACCTAACCTAACCTAACCTAACCTAACCTAACCTAACCTAACCTAACCTAACCTAACCTAACCTAACCTAACCTAACCTAACCTAACCTAACCTAACCTAACCTAACCTAACCTAACCTAACCTAACCTAACCTAACCTAACCTAACCTAACCTAACCTAACCTAACCTAACCTAACCTAACCTAACCTAACCTAACCTAACCTAACCTAACCTAACCTAACCTAACCTAACCTAACCTAACCTAACCTAACCTAACCTAACCTAACCTAACCTAACCTAACCTAACCTAACCTAACCTAACCTAACCTAACCTAACCTAACCTAACCTAACCTAACCTAACCTAACCTAACCTAACCTAACCTAACCTAACCTAACCTAACCTAACCTAACCTAACCTAACCTAACCTAACCTAACCTAACCTAACCTAACCTAACCTAACCTAACCTAACCTAACCTAACCTAACCTAACCTAACCTAACCTAACCTAACCTAACCTAACCTAACCTAACCTAACCTAACCTAACCTAACCTAACCTAACCTAACCTAACCTAACCTAACCTAACCTAACCTAACCTAACCTAACCTAACCTAACCTAACCTAACCTAACCTAACCTAACCTAACCTAACCTAACCTAACCTAACCTAACCTAACCTAACCTAACCTAACCTAACCTAACCTAACCTAACCTAACCTAACCTAACCTAACCTAACCTAACCTAACCTAACCTAACCTAACCTAACCTAACCTAACCTAACCTAACCTAACCTAACCTAACCTAACCTAACCTAACCTAACCTAACCTAACCTAACCTAACCTAACCTAACCTAACCTAACCTAACCTAACCTAACCTAACCTAACCTAACCTAACCTAACCTAACCTAACCTAACCTAACCTAACCTAACCTAACCTAACCTAACCTAACCTAACCTAACCTAACCTAACCTAACCTAACCTAACCTAACCTAACCTAACCTAACCTAACCTAACCTAACCTAACCTAACCTAACCTAACCTAACCTAACCTAACCTAACCTAACCTAACCTAACCTAACCTAACCTAACCTAACCTAACCTAACCTAACCTAACCTAACCTAACCTAACCTAACCTAACCTAACCTAACCTAACCTAACCTAACCTAACCTAACCTAACCTAACCTAACCTAACCTAACCTAACCTAACCTAACCTAACCTAACCTAACCTAACCTAACCTAACCTAACCTAACCTAACCTAACCTAACCTAACCTAACCTAACCTAACCTAACCTAACCTAACCTAACCTAACCTAACCTAACCTAACCTAACCTAACCTAACCTAACCTAACCTAACCTAACCTAACCTAACCTAACCTAACCTAACCTAACCTAACCTAACCTAACCTAACCTAACCTAACCTAACCTAACCTAACCTAACCTAACCTAACCTAACCTAACCTAACCTAACCTAACCTAACCTAACCTAACCTAACCTAACCTAACCTAACCTAACCTAACCTAACCTAACCTAACCTAACCTAACCTAACCTAACCTAACCTAACCTAACCTAACCTAACCTAACCTAACCTAACCTAACCTAACCTAACCTAACCTAACCTAACCTAACCTAACCTAACCTAACCTAACCTAACCTAACCTAACCTAACCTAACCTAACCTAACCTAACCTAACCTAACCTAACCTAACCTAACCTAACCTAACCTAACCTAACCTAACCTAACCTAACCTAACCTAACCTAACCTAACCTAACCTAACCTAACCTAACCTAACCTAACCTAACCTAACCTAACCTAACCTAACCTAACCTAACCTAACCTAACCTAACCTAACCTAACCTAACCTAACCTAACCTAACCTAACCTAACCTAACCTAACCTAACCTAACCTAACCTAACCTAACCTAACCTAACCTAACCTAACCTAACCTAACCTAACCTAACCTAACCTAACCTAACCTAACCTAACCTAACCTAACCTAACCTAACCTAACCTAACCTAACCTAACCTAACCTAACCTAACCTAACCTAACCTAACCTAACCTAACCTAACCTAACCTAACCTAACCTAACCTAACCTAACCTAACCTAACCTAACCTAACCTAACCTAACCTAACCTAACCTAACCTAACCTAACCTAACCTAACCTAACCTAACCTAACCTAACCTAACCTAACCTAACCTAACCTAACCTAACCTAACCTAACCTAACCTAACCTAACCTAACCTAACCTAACCTAACCTAACCTAACCTAACCTAACCTAACCTAACCTAACCTAACCTAACCTAACCTAACCTAACCTAACCTAACCTAACCTAACCTAACCTAACCTAACCTAACCTAACCTAACCTAACCTAACCTAACCTAACCTAACCTAACCTAACCTAACCTAACCTAACCTAACCTAACCTAACCTAACCTAACCTAACCTAACCTAACCTAACCTAACCTAACCTAACCTAACCTAACCTAACCTAACCTAACCTAACCTAACCTAACCTAACCTAACCTAACCTAACCTAACCTAACCTAACCTAACCTAACCTAACCTAACCTAACCTAACCTAACCTAACCTAACCTAACCTAACCTAACCTAACCTAACCTAACCTAACCTAACCTAACCTAACCTAACCTAACCTAACCTAACCTAACCTAACCTAACCTAACCTAACCTAACCTAACCTAACCTAACCTAACCTAACCTAACCTAACCTAACCTAACCTAACCTAACCTAACCTAACCTAACCTAACCTAACCTAACCTAACCTAACCTAACCTAACCTAACCTAACCTAACCTAACCTAACCTAACCTAACCTAACCTAACCTAACCTAACCTAACCTAACCTAACCTAACCTAACCTAACCTAACCTAACCTAACCTAACCTAACCTAACCTAACCTAACCTAACCTAACCTAACCTAACCTAACCTAACCTAACCTAACCTAACCTAACCTAACCTAACCTAACCTAACCCAGTTGCGCACCTCCCGCCGTTGAGAGTGTCACGAAAAAGAGTCGCTCCGCACGAAAAAATCCAGAAAAATAGCAAATCTTCACGTATCGCGCTGGGAAAACTTCTAACCCACTGTAATAGACGCGAGTGATAGTGTTTTACATAAAAAGTGAAGAAAAAGTGAAAACCTAGTGTATTTTGGGAAATTTCGAAAATTTTTCAACCAATAAGTGACATTATTGGCGACAAAAACGCTGATATCTCCGGCGTTTCAGCGATAACGTCCACATTTTTTGTGGTCGGTGGACGCGTCTCGGTGAGCCCTATCTCCCGAGACCAAAATTGGAATTTTCCGGAAACGGACAGCGGAGTTACAAGACGATTTCCGGTTTCGCCACGTGGCGAGGGAAATCGATTTAACGAAGCTGGACCAAAACTGACTACGCTATCACCTGGAGTACGCCGAGACGATTCTGGAGAAGAAAGAAAATAAGTTAAAAGTTAAGTCTATAAAAAGTTATAAGACATTAAAAAATTTAATTTCTCAAAACTACAAAATAATAAGTTTGCTGACAATATAATTCTGAAAAAAGTGCTGAAACCAATAGTTTTTAAGTGATGTACAGATAGCCCTAAAGCTGAAATTGTTTGTAACCAAAAATTAGGACACTTTCCCCGGGAAAAATTTTTTGTTATTTAGGTTACAAACTTATGACTGGAATTTTTAAAATTTTGTTTTTGTCTCATTTCTTTTTTATTTAGGGTGTAAAATTTTTTCTTTTTATATATGTGTTAGACCTTCTTGCCCCGCATCTTTTGACATCATTTTAAAAATTTTCGTAAATTTAATTTAGATTTTATGATTAAAAATAGAAAAATTTTTTGACAATTTAGAAAAATTAGCAAAAAGACAACAAAAAATAAAAATTTAATTTTAAAAATTATTAAACAAATTAGAGTAATTCAAGACGCACATTTTGATAAATTTTTTAGATTTTTTGGATAATAAATAACAAAGTTATTAAAATTATAAAGTTGGCAGCGGGGCAGGAAAAGTCGAGAAAATCCTCAAGTTCACAGGGTTGTAACTTCCCCCCAGGGTGACTTTTCAAAAATTTTTCTTCGTAGAAGTCATTTTTTTGGGGTGCTCAACACACAGTAAAATTTTCAAAATTCTAGCATCAAAATTGGGGGGGGTCATTTTTGGAAAATAATTACGTAAATCGTAAAATTCAAAATCTTATATCTCGGCAACCATTAGGTGTAAAATCACGGGGTTTCTGGAAAACAGCGTAGATCGCCGAGTTCTACAACTCATCCATAGAGCTCAAGCGTGGTAGAGCGCCCCCCCCGGGAGGGGAGGATAAAAACCATTTTTCTGTGAACTTGGGGGTATTAGGAGAACGGTCGGCGATTTATAGACGGCGCAACTTAGTTTTAAGCTAGTTTATGTAACTGACTCTACCTAGAGTCAAGAAAAGTTTTTTCGAGCTCTACATATTTAAGCTCTACAGTGTCCCGCATAGAGCTCGACGAGCCCTTTACAACGAGCCCTCGCACAAGTCTGTGCGACCACCCGTTGGGGAGATATAAATTTTTAGAAATCGTGGCGGCCATCTTGGATTGACTTCCGGTTTCGTTCGATTGCCCATATCTCCCGAACCGTTGATCGTAGAGAGACGGGGCTTTGACCGGGGACACCATTACGGGGTACTCTACACCCTCTGAGGCCAAAAGTTCAATTTTGAGGGGTGAAACTTTTTGGGCCAGATTACCCCGCCAATCGAAAGATCTCGTCAAGCCCGACTCAAAACACCCGCATACTGGGGGTCTAGCATAAGCAGCGGCGGAGATATTGCCCATCTAAGTTCCGGCCGCCATCTAGGCCGCCATCTTGGAAATTTTTGAGAGGACATATCTCCGATACTACTGGAGCTACGAGACTGGGACTTTTTTGGGAGTTCATCCCCCGCTCTAAGCTATCCCCCCAGTAGGGTAGAGTCGCTTTTGGACCGAGGTCAAAAAGTCGCTACCAAAAAATTTTTAGTTATAATAGGATATCCTTGTCAATCTTTAAGTTAGAAGACAAAAAATTTACATATAAGGACATACTCTACCGGTAGAGGTAATGGTAGAGCAAAATTTCAGAGTGGATATCAAAAAGATTGAAAAGGGTAGTGACCAACGTAGTATTAAGCATTGTGACGTCCCTTTTTACAACTTTTACAAACTGTTTTAAAAAAAATTTATTGTGAATTTTAATTTTTGTGTATTTTACAAGTTTTTGTGATCTTCTGACTGTGATATTAGACATAAGTTTGATAAAACTTTAAAAATTTTATTCATTTTATATAGCATTTACAAATTTAGTTTGATTATAAATTTGTACTTTATATTAATTGACAAAGTTGCTCCCCAAGCATACATAAACATACACAACACACAAGTTCGGACATACAAAACACAATACAAAAACATATACATAGAACATTACACACACAAAAAACACTAGTCAACAATAACAGTAGCATAAGAAATTTTAATCATCAGTATTTAGGTATTTTATCCCCTTCAATAATTAGGCAATTTATATTTTTTATTATATTTATTTTATTTTATTTCGCATCTTAACTTGTCCATGTCCTTTGTTTACAACTTTTACAAATTTACTTTTATCGTTTGGTGTTAATTTATTTTGTGTAAAATGTACACGAGCAAAGACCCCGTTTTTCCCAGAACCACTCGAATGAGCACAGACTTTAGTGTAAACCTGGAAAGAATACGGTCCCAGGTTAACTCCACAGCCCCCACAACACCTAAGGAGGCAGAAAAACCCAAGTCAAGTATGCTCACCATGGACAGCCTTAGACCTGGAATGGACATGCGCGACTTGGAGAGGAGAGCAGTTGATGCACAAATGAAGATCAACCAACAAATGGAACCCAAAGGCCCAAGCAGGTCGGTCACGAGGGAGAATAAGGCAAGGATAGTGGAGGAGGTGAAAGAGATGGTGGAAATTGTGAAGGAAATTGCAGGAAGAAACAAAGAATTGACCAACGAACTGGAAAAGATAGGTAAAAAGAATACAGTCGGAGCAGCCGAACCAAAGCATTACAGAAACGAAAGCGAAACACAAGAAATGAGTGAAATAGCGAAAATGATAAGAATATTGATAAAGGAAAATAATGAAAGAATAAAAGAGGAAAGCAGAAGTGCAAAGGAAATGAAGGAAGAAATGAAAAAACAGATGGAAGAGAATAAAGCAATGAAGGAAATGCTGATAAAAGCAGTAAAGGAGCAAAAAGAAGAAAGCAAGAAAATAAAGGAAGCAATTGAAAAAATTGGAGGAAAAGCTGACATCAAGAAAATAACAGAAGTACAGGAGAGAATTGAAAAAGCAGAAACGGAGAGAAAGGTAGAAGCAAAAAAGGAAAAGCAGAAGATGGAAGAAATAATAGAAAAGATGAGTAAACAAGCAGTAGAAAGTGCAAGCAAGGAAGCAGAACATAAAAGCATTAAAGAAATTGTAAGCAAAAGCAATAAAATAATGGAAGAGATAAAAAAGGATATAGAAAAGGGTAAAGAGTAGAAGCAAAAAAGGAAAAGCAGAAGATGGAAGAAATAATAGAAAAGATGAGTAAACAAGCAGTAGAAAGTGCAAGCAAGGAAGCAGAACATAAAAGCATTAAAGAAATTGTAAGCAAAAGCAATAAAATAATGGAAGAGATAAAAAAGGATATAGAAAAGGGTAAAGAAATAAGAGAGGATATCAAAGGAATAAAGGAAGAAGGGACGTATG